>JAVTVY010041484.1:0-19467 GCA_036873755.1 Hanleya hanleyi | reverse complement strand
TCAGAGTATGTATCTCAGTCAGAGTATATATCTCAGTCAGAGTATGTATCTCAGTCAGAGTATGTATCTCAGTCAGAGTATATATCTCAGTCAGAGTATATATCTCAGTCAGAGTATGTATCTCAGTCAGAGTATGTATCTCAGTCAGAGTATGTATCTCAGTCAGAGTATGTATCTCAGTCAGAGTATATATCTCAGTCAGAGTATGTATCTCAGTCAGAGTATGTATCTCAGTCAGAGTATGTATCTCAGTCAGAGTATGTATCTCAGTCAGAGTATGTATCTCAGTCAGAGTATATATCTCAGTCAGAGTATGTATCTCAGTCAGAGTATGTATCTCAGTCAGAGTATATATCTCAGTCAGAGTATGTATCTCAGTCAGAGTATGTATCTCAGTCAGAGTATATATCTCAGTCAGAGTGTGTATCTCAGTCAGAGTATATATCTCAGTCAGAGTATGTATCTCAGTCAGAGTATATATCTCAGTCAGAGTATGTATCTCAGTCAGAGTATGTATCTCAGTCAGAGTATGTATCTCAGTCAGAGTATGTATCTCAGTCAGAGTATGTCTCAGTCAGAAGTATGTATCTCAGTCAGAGTATATCTCAGTCCAGAGTATGTATCTCAGTCAGAGTATGTATCTCCAGTCCAGAGTATGTATCTCAGTCCAGAGTATGTATCTCAGTCAGAGTATGTATCTCAGTCAGTATGTATCTCAAGTCAGAGTATATATCTACAGTCAGAAATTATGTATCTCAGTCAGAGCCTCTCTCTCCAGTCAGGTATGTATCTCAGTCAGAGTATGTATCTCAGTCAGAGTATGTATCTCAGTCAGATATGTATCTCAGTCAGTATGTATCTCAGTCAGAGTATGTATCTCAGTCCAGAGTATATATATCTCAGTCAGAGTATGTATCTCAGTCAGAGTATGTATCTCAGTCAGAGTATGTATCTCTGTCAGAGTATATATCTCCGTCAGAGTATATATCTCCGTCAGAGTATATATCTCCGTCAGAGTATGTATCTCAGTCAGAGTATGTATCTCAGTCAGAGTATGTATCTCCGTCAGAGTATATATCTCAGTCAGAGTATGTATCTCAGTCAGAGTATGTATCTCAGTCAGAGTATGTATCTCAGTCAGAGTATGTATCTCAGTCAGAGTATATATCTCAGTCAGAGTATGTATCTCAGTCAGAGTATGTATCTCAGTCAGAGTATATATCTCAGTCAGAGTATGTATCTCAGTCAGAGTATGTATCTCAGTCAGGGTATGTATCTCAGTCAGGGTATGTATCTCAGTCAGAGTATGTATCTCAGTCAGAGTATGTATCTCAGTCAGAGTATGTATCTCAGTCAGAGTATGTATCTCAGTCAGAGTATGTATCTCAGTCAGAGTATGTATCTCAGTCAGAGTATGTATCTCAGTCAGAGTATGTATCTCAGTCAGAGTATATATCTCAGTCAGAGTATGTATCTCAGTCAGAGTATGTATCTCAGTCAGAGTATATATCTCAGTCAGAGTATATATCTCAGTCAGAGTATGTATCTCAGTCAGAGTATGTATCTCAGTCAGAGTATGTATCTCAGTCAGAGTATGTATCTCAGTCAGAGTATATATCTCAGTCAGAGTATGTATCTCAGTCAGAGTATGTATCTCAGTCAGAGTATGTATCTCAGTCAGAGTATGTATCTCAGTCAGAGTATGTATCTCAGTCAGAGTATGTATCTCAGTCAGAGTATGTATCTCAGTCAGAGTAATATCTCAGTCAGAGTATATATCTTTCCAGTCAGAGTATCTCAGTCCAGAGTATGTATCTCAGTCAGAGTATGTATCTCAGTCAGAGTATGTATCTCAGTCAGAGTATGTATCTCAGTCAGAGTATCTCAGTCAGAGTATATATCTCCAGTCAGAGTATGTATCTCAGTCAGAGTATGTATCTCAGTCAGAGTATGTATCTCAGTCCAGAGTATGTATCTCAGTCAGAGTATGTATCTCAGTCAGAGTATGTATCTCAGTCCAGGTATGTATCTCAGTCAGAGTATGTATCTCAGTCAGAGTATGTATCTCAGTCAGAGTATGTATCTCAGTCAGAGTATGTATCTCCAGTCAGAGTATGTGGTATCTCAGTCAGGTATGTATCTCAGTCAGAGTATGTCTCAGTCAGTATCTCGGTCAGAGTATGTCAGTCAGATTATGTATCTCAGTCAGAGTATGTATCTCAGTCAGAGTATGTATCTCAGTCAGAGTATGTATCTCAGTCAGAGTATGTATCTCAGTCAGAGTATGTATCTCAGTCAGAGTGTGTATCTCAGTCAGAGTATGTATCTCAGTCAGAGTATGTATCTCAGTCAGAGTATGTATCTCAGTCAGAGTATGTATCTCAGTCAGAGTATGTATCTCAGTCAGAGTATGTATCTCAGTCAGAGTATGTATCTCAGTCAGAGTATGTATCTCAGTCAGAGTATGTATCTCAGTCAGAGTATGTATCTCAGTCAGAGTATATATCTCAGTCAGAGTATGTATCTCAGTCAGAGTATATATCTCAGTCAGAGTATGTATCTCAGTCAGAGTATGTATCTCAGTCAGAGTATGTATCTCAGTCAGGGTATGTATCTCAGTCAGAGTATGTATCTCAGTCAGAGTATGTATCTCAGTCAGAGTATGTATCTCAGTCAGAGTATGTATCTCAGTCAGAGTATGTATCTCAGTATCGCTTTGATGATGTCTGTTCATTTGAACACCATGCAGATGTAAAACACATTATATTAAAACGTCCCCTGTCCTCGGGTTATGCGGAATTAGACACAAGTTACGAAAAGTAGCCCCAGAGATCTTGCACACTATGATAATATTGACGATAGTTATCACAGAATTTTAGAAACTTGTATTGAGACGCTTGGTGGTATACCCTGTAGACAACCTTGGTCCATCTAGTAAATTGAAGAATTCGTAAAGATTTGTTGCATTGAAGCTGAATCGTGGCTACTAATATATCACCTCTGATCTCTTCTCTCTAACTTGTACATATATTTGAACATATTTTTCGTATGCCTGCTCGGTTCTCGGGGCAAATAGTTAAAAGAGACGTACACACATTGCCAGTCTGTTATGAGCACGCCATGATTCCAAACGCGAAATAAATCATCTATGTAACGTATACTGTTCCAGGGGTATGAAACGGAGGTTGCGATGCTACAATATGTAAGAATGTGTGATTTCCTCAGCGAAAATAATTTTAGTACAAAATTGTTCATCGTCCATGAAACAGCTTAAATAATTGATATCTTTGTCAATAAAAGAAAACAGTTTTCATTATTCCACTAGATTCATCATTTTGCGTGATTATGACAGACAAGTGGGAGTAACAGTATTTCATGTCCGCTCTGGCCCAGTCAATTACCATATTTATTTATTCTCCGGACCATGAGCCTTGATGTCTAATGATCAGATATCAGATGAGAGCTTATCAGATTTATGCAGAAACTTGAAAACATGTGAGTAAAATAAGCGTAAATGTTTGATGAAATTTGCATTTCGAAGCATTGTCATCACTCACAAAAGTTTATCGGCTATATCTCATGGCATAGATCAGTATTAGTGCCAATTATAGATATTCTTCAGGAATACAGCCACCTGGTGCTGGTTTCATGAATTTCGGGATTTCGGTAAGGTGGGGAGTGTAGTAGTTTACGCTGTTATTTAGTGGTGTTCCTCAAATGATACCGTCATGGTTGCAAATTTGAAATGCATATACGGCGGGCGATATATTCCCATACTACCTCTAGAAATTGTTCTTTATGCCAACAACAATCATACAAGTTAATACTCGTTTGCACTATCTTTACTTCGGGAACATGTGTATAAAATGTCAGACATCAGATGGTACAATATGAGTGCGTAGGATTTGCCAAATTGTGCTACGCGTTCACTGCGATCGAAACGTGAAAGAACCTTAGGACTATCAAAATGCTAGCAATTGTACACGCCAATGATAGGCATGACAACCCTTGAGTGTTTAGACAAACTAAATTTGGAAAAATTTGAAATCTGATCGGACGCCTTCATTGAAGGGTACACTCAATAATATCACTTTAAAAAGAGTACACCGTTCACAAATATGCTAAGGGTATTGTCATAATCTTGGGAGAGTTTCGAAACACATTCGCGACATCAAGACCTCTCCGACATGCTCATATTTTAGCGAATTAAGTGCCAAGCAAATCGTCGTCTTGTCTTTCCTGATGTCATATGGATAAGTCTCCAGTGTATTCTTGACATTCTGCGCATTAATGATATGCCTCGAAAGACGAAGAATCAGGTTATCTGCTTAATAAGAAATACAGTGAAATTAGATTTTCCCCTCTGAATGAGTGGATGCTTAACGGGAAATGGTCTATGTAATTTCTCGCTTTTCAAATCCCTTCTTAATTCATGGTTAACCTATTTTCACTACGTATGGTGTTCTATTTGTGCCAATTTGATCTCGCGCGGCCACTTGCAAAAGTCGACGCACGACGCGCGACGCGAAAAGTCGACGTCGCGTTTTGAAAGACGACGTCGCCCTCTCCGTCGCGCGTCGACTTTTACAATGCTAAGAGATAGGCCAGAAGGCGACGTCGACTTCTGAAACACGACGTCGAGTTTTGGCCTATCTCTTTAACATTGTAAAAGTCGACGCGCGACGAAAAGGGCGACGTCGCGTTTCAAAACACGACGTCGACTTTTCGCGTCGCGCGTCGTGCGTCGACTTTTGCAAGTCGACGCGCGAGATCAAATTGGCACAAATAGAACACCATAAGTACGAGTCACTAACTGCATGCCCTTCAGGTTTTAGTCTAGTTTTCTATGGCAAGCCGTTTCAGTATTTAATCGGTTATTTGACATATTTCGAAAAGATTTTGCACATATGCCTAAAAACTATTTTATACACATATGTGGAATTCTTTTGTACATATGTGCAAAACTTTTCAACAAATGTGGAATAACCGATTAAATACCGAAACGGATTGCCATAGTTTTCTCCATACATGTAAATATCGATGCTATACTGGTCGCTTTCTTGAACATACAAGTTTTTTCACGGGGTTTGAAAAAGCCCCATGGGGTTTTATTCCCGCCAGTCTATTGAATGTTCATTTCGAATTATCTCTGTATTATTATTTAGTGAATAAATGTTGAATAAATGTTCATTCATTTATTCAATATTACTAAATATTGCGAAATCCGGCCCTTAAGCTACAATTTCAATCAATCAATATTACTATTCATTCATCTTTCTTTCATTTGACAGAGGTAGGGTTACACGAATAACCAGCAACAGCAACTTGATAATGTGATGTCTAGCACTGTAATATCACTTGTCTTTATTGTACCATGTAAGCGTCCTGTCTGTGTCTTGTGCGCTGTCCTCAGTGTTTTATAGGGTGGATGGAGGGTGTCTGGTTCCATGCTGCTTCAAACATTTCTTCTTTGAAGTAGCAGGGACACAACTGGGCTGGGTGGTACTTAGTTGGTTCGTCGTGATATAGCTGAAATATTGTTGAAAGCGACGTTAAATTCTATTTACTCACTCACTTACACGAATAACCACCAGGAAGGTACGGATAAGTGTACGTCAGTTAGTTTTGCTGGTTTCATTTTGGCACCAAAGAGTTATTCCCCATTTTCCACAAGTTTTGAAAACTTCTAGAAGAATTATTAAGTTCAGCATCAATATTATTTATTTTTAAACGGAGACGTTACCCTCTGTCACGATATGTGACAGTTGAATAGGCTCGAGCTCGTAGCATCAATTCTTACATACGATTGGGCGAATGACCGCAACATGTCTCAGCCAACTTCAAAGAAAGAGAGAAGCGCCGAATGGGTCATCTTCTCGTTCACCTGTAATTTTCACCATGGGAGGCAGATCTCTGTCCATATAATGAATGGCGGCTCTTTGACCTCTCTTCAATGAACTTGGAACATTATGGAGTCGTAAAGATTCACTCATGCATGTAGAGTGTAAGACAGCAGTACCCGTGTAAAATGCTCATCTGCCCTCCATGTCTCCTGTCCCCTTCCTACACTGTTATAAATTACCGTTATTTCACAGTAAGTGTATGTTGGAGTTTACAGTACATTTAATCGTAAAAACATTAATCTGTAAATTGAACGGTAATATTTCAGTTGACGTCAACTGGAATGGGTAAACTGCGCACACACGCCACAAAATATCCTGTTCTCTCTGAAAGGAGGTTGATATCTTCGCACACGAAACGCAAAGTTGCAGGAAAAATCCAACACCTGCATTATCAGAACATGCACTGGGAGAGACAGGGCGGCTAACTTTAATTTTCGGTCAAAAGTACGGTTTGGTTTTAGTTTTATCTGATTTTAGTTATGTCCTACTATTCGTGTAAGTTTCACAGATTCCTTCGTGATTATTTACGAAACTTGTGGTGACTGCATTTGTAAACACGAAGACCAGAAATACGCCGAGGAGCAATGACCATTTCAACCTTCCAGTGACCTACGTTGCCAAGGAACCGAGAATTGTAGAAAATGGTGTTCCGTAATGGCACAGTGTAAAGGCTGTTAAAGAAACGGTAATTGTAAATTATAGTGCAACCCAATATACAGTTGAATGCCTGTCAATAAACTGTAATTATAAAATACGGTGCAACATTTTATAGCTCAAAGCCTGTTAAAAAGCGGTAATTGAAGAATTTACGGTGTGATTTATAACAGTGTAGATGAAGATTTGATA
The DNA here is from genome assembly GCA_036873755.1 of Hanleya hanleyi. Taxonomy (NCBI): domain Eukaryota; kingdom Metazoa; phylum Mollusca; class Polyplacophora; order Lepidopleurida; family Hanleyidae; genus Hanleya; species Hanleya hanleyi. Next base: position 12,718 of record JAVTVY010041484.1, on the reverse strand, counting down.
TAGTTGAGCCTTGGAGACGGCTCAGTTTTATGTGTCGCCCTTGTCTTGGTTAATAGAATCGTATGTGAGTTAGGGTCAAGAGTTAGAGGGTATGGGTATGTGGTCAACCTGTCCAGGACGATACCCGAGCCCCTTACATCAGGCGATAATAACCGTCCTATACGTCACGTCATAAACGTCACGTCATCTGCACTGTTATATATCACACCGTAAATTCACAGTTAAATGTATTGGCAGAAAAGGTGCCAGTACATTCAACTGTAAAATTACGTTGCACCGTATTTTACAATTACCGCTTTTTAACAGGCTATAAACTGTAAAATGTTGCACTGTATTCTATAATTACCGTTTAATGACAGGCATTCAACTGAAAATTAGGTTGCATTGTAATTTATAATTAGTGTTTTTTTTTAACTGTATAATTATGTGACACCGTTGTCTACAATTATCGTTTCCGCGGAAACGTAGGTCACCGTAAGGCCAATATGGCCATTGATCGTTTGCGTATTTCAGCTCTTCGTGTTTACAAATGCGGTGACCACAAGTTTCGAAAATAATCACGAAGGAATCTGTGAAATTATTACACGAATATAAGGTTTATAAGTTGGACACACCTCCGAGTCATATGAAACCAGAACCAAAACCAAACCGTATTAAAGTCCGACAATTAAAGCTAGCCGCGGCGTCCCTTCCAGTGCGTGTTCTGAAAGTGCTCCGAATGTTGTATCTTACAACGCAGGTGTCGGATATTTCCTGCAACTTGGCGTTTCGTGTGCAAAGATATCAACCTCCTTTCAGAGAAAACAGGAATTTTATGCTACGTTTGTGCGCAGTTTACCCATTTCAGTTGATGTCAACTGAAATATCACAGTTCAATTTACAGAATATTGTCTTTACGATTAAATGTATTGTAAACTCCTACATACATTTACTGTGAAATAACGGTAATTTATAACAGTGTGGACAACATTTGGCATTTCACTCCACCTGGAGCTCTAGCCGCTTCGTGCACCATGATCGAATGAATGAAGATTCGAATGAACATCAGCAATTAAAGAGTTTCTGTGATACTTTCTAGCGCCAAGAAACGACTTGGCACAGATACAAAGAGCCATGGCTCCTTTCCCTGGCTATCGACCCACAGCTAGACCCTCTGTAAAAATGTTACAGATGTGTTATTTTTGGAGCAAAACACGCATCCTTAAGTTCCAATATTTAAAGAAAACGAGATAATTTAAATCATAAATTTAAATTTAAAGAAAGGATCGAATTGAAAGTTAAAAACGCGTCAAAAGCTCATTTTCAATAAATTTGACGTATTTTACGCCCCTTTGGATAGAGTTTTGTGTAGTAGGCAGCGAAGAACCAGAATAAAAATCAATTTATTCACTTTATTTTTCCACTCCATACAGTTTAACCATGCATCACTATATTTTGGTTCTGACTTGTCTTGACCACTAAAAAATGAAATTAAAAATTATTTTAATGGTCGCCTTGTTGACACAAATGTGTTTACTAATTAGGGTTACAATGCTATGGATATTTGTTAGCTCAATAGTTTAGACGCAGCGTTGAACCCAGAAATAAAGCTTTTTGTCATCGTTGTGGGCTCGAGCCTCATTTCTGTCATTTTTATGCTGATCTCTTTTTTCCCCGGTTTTATATCATTTCGGTATTTTTCCATTTAAAATATTACCCAAAAATAGCTTTTACGTGTATATCGCCTGTAATTAATTATAAAAGATAATTAATTTCATGAGCATGGGATCATTGTATCACGCCGGTTGTACCGTTAAACGCTTATAAATGACCGAAGAATGCTTACAGATTACATTTTTATGTATTATGTATGAACTATCTACAAACCGTTGAAGAAATATATCTATTCAGTTCCAATGTTATATTTCTGTATGCACGCTAAAAATGTTATTCGACTGAGCTCTGCCTGAGACGAGGAGAAAATAAGACCAAGCCAGTAAAATTACTGTTGACATGATTCAATGGCATATTATTAAAAATTATATACATGTAGGCCATAAAAGTTTATTTTCTGAGTAGATTGCATAACGTGTCAATAAGATAATTTTTATATGATTCTCTTTTATTGTTTTGGTGAAACGAATTCGTTGTTAAGAGCAGCTTCATTAGTTTGCCGTTGAGAAAAACTTCATGAACTTGATGTTGAACGCAGCTTCGCCACCTGATGTTTAGAGCAGCTTAGACGCCTGGCTGTTAAGAACAAATTCACAGGCTCGTCGCATTTTCTTCTGTCCATTCATATGGAAGCTAATAGCAAAAAGTATTATATTTGATTGGTCGAGTGACACCAACATGTCTCAGCCAACCTCAATGGAAGAGAGAATCTCCGAATGAGTCATCTTCTTGTTATCTTGTCATTTTCACCATGGGTGGCAAATCACTCTCCATTCATATAGGTAATGTGGGCTTGCATCCATATACTGAAAGACGGCTTTCTACCGTTCTTTTTAGAGGACTTGATAGCAAGCGAAATGATGGCCCGTTAAAGATTTTCCATGCAAAGTTACTTCCCTTCATTCATAGTTTGTACCTTTGCCATACTTCAGCCAGATTTGACGCAGAAAAGGTCCGTGTAACCTTGCACAGTTCAATTTTCGTTTTTCGTTTTTCGTTTCTCAAAATCAAAAATTGAAATTTGACCGTCAATTTTCAATTTTCGTTTTTTGTTTCTGTAATCTCAAAATCAAAAATTGAAATTTGACCATCAATTTTCAATTTTTGTTTTTTATTTTTGTGATCTTAAAATCAAAAATTGAAATTTGACCGTCAATTTTCAATTTTTGATTCTGAGTTTACAAAAACAAAAAACAAAAATTGATATTTGACAGTCAATTTTCAATTTTCGTTTTTCGTTTTGCTTGACGCAAAAATGAAAATCAAATATTGAAAATTGCCTCGACTTGTCCGTTTTTCGTTTTTTGATTTTAACTTTGACGTATCAATGTTAAGTTCGCACGTGGACGGGTTATGATGTCACTTCCGGTATGACGAGTAGAATAGAAAACGCAAATCGTGTCGTATAAGAGGTGTGGAGCGTGAGAGGCATGTGGCCCACCAGGCCATCCTCGGGAGCCAGTGTATTGATCGATTTGTTAGGGTTTCTATGCATTGCCTTGGTTAGTTGCCCACTGTAGTTCTGGATAAAACAAAGATCGAGGGGTATCCTCTAAATCAAACCAATTATTGAACAGGCTCAGCAAGCTCATTACGCCAAACCACTAGCTGCAATGTTTGAGATGTGACATCGCTGGCATAACTTTGATGTCAGGCTGAAATCGTCATCGAGAGTCAAAGCAAAAACCGCCGGCTTGGGATACCGACATGCTAATTAAAAATAACCTCGGGGGATGAAATGTTCGAGATTGAGGCAAGGACTGAAAAACTCACTCGAATCACCAAAAATGTCCGGGTAAACCCTGTGAGAGGATTCACGATTTACCTGGACTTGTGAAGATGCACCAGACAGGTCTGGATAAGTGGCATCCCGCAGTTGTGATTGGTTATTGGCATTGAGGCCTGAGCCAATCAGGACGCAGTCTTAGATTTTCTCATTTCTAAAAATAGATGTTTAGAGCGCTACAAAAGCGAACAGCATTCATGCACACAACCGCTATTTGTTATTGATTTGAAATATAGTATTCATAAAGATACCAACAAAGATTTAATACCAATAAGAGTAAGCATCCTGGTGATGGACCGCGAAACGTATATGGCCAGCGTTCCGTAAACCACCATTTCAAACAAGCACACAAACGTCAAGTTTGATGCCAGACGTCTCACTGCTTCAACGCTTCAGGTCCAATCTTCATTCTCTATTGTTGGGACCTGGATCGTTGGAGCGTTCATATGCCCGTCAACGTTTAGCGTCAAAAACGCTTCAACGCTTTAAGTGCGGGTGTCAAAAGCTTCAACGCATCGACGCGGGAAGTTCCTTTTGGGGGTATGATTAGCGTACCCACGTATTTAATATTTTACCCTACTTTAATGAAACTTATATGTGTATCAGCCCTGTTGTTCTCCATATAATGCTTCACACCTACTGCACGAATGCCTACTCACTTCTGGACACGCGCAGTTGGCCCATTATTATCTAGCTCGAATGCCTGGCTCCAGGGATCTATAGTGTAGTGACACTCCCATATCTTTCCCCCACTGGCTTTCCATATTGTGCTTCACACCTGCCTAAACAATCCGATTTGCTCTTTCTATACTACTCCGCAGACCGAAAGTGACATCGTTGGCCTTGCGCGTGCGCAGTTAACATTGATGCGTCAAAGTTAAAATCAAAAAACGAAAAACGGACAAGTCGAGGCAATTTTCAATATTTGATTTTCATTTTTGCGCGAAGTAAAACGAAAAACGAAAATTGAAAATTGAATGTCAAATTTCAATTTTTGATTCTGAGAAACCGAAAACGAAAAACAAAAATTGAAAATTGACGGTCAAATTTCAATTTTTGATTTTGAGAAACCAAAAACAAAAAACGAAAATTGAATTGTGCAAGGTTACACGGACCAGAAAACCTTATGAGGTCACCAGAAGTGCTCTGGGGGTTATAGCGGGCGGCAGTACTTCACCGCCCGCTATTCTAAGCATGTTGCAAACAATAGAAAACGAACCCATGATTAGTTAACGAGAAAATGTTTACCTCGCGAAACAATCCCCGACGGATAATAGAGTAAGTGGGCCAGCGATTGGATTGTTAATAGCAGCGATTCGATTGGCTAACGCCTGGCGTCAGCCGTTGCTATGTCATTAAGTGAATTCACTCTCCGTGGCTAGATATTTTTCGGCAAAACGCCGAGTCGTGGGGATTCTTATTGAAGACTGACAAACAGCCTTTCCCTTCGTATAGGCGCTCCAATACTGCTATCTTCTTACTGTTTAGTGCAAAAGTTACCCCCAAATCTAAGGATTGTTCAAAGTCCATATTTGCTTATCTCAAGGTTAAACGAGCTTGGCGGTACATATTACATCGTGCGTCACATCCGCTGCTGTCAGACAGTCAGGTGACTAGGACACGTGAATCTTGTCCATCGGGGATAGTTTCGCGATGGCTATTATCATATGAACGTAAAACATCGAGCTTCGCGCGCGAACATCGCCGTGTTCGGGTTGGAACAAAAACAGTGTGTGAAATCAAATATACATTCCGCTGCTAGTAACCATGTTAACACGGAGGTTTGTGCGATAATGCTTGGGTTCCGGTCTACATGATAATATGAGTGGCATCAAACAGTTCAAGAAAGTTCAAGCCGTTTTTTTAACACTGGGGAAATGGATTGTACCGATTCTTTTACGGTGAAATGAATTCTGTTTATCTGCCTCATGTATTAAAACATCAAATAGCCGGACCAGTTAATATTTGTGAGATATTCCTCTTAAACGGAAAAGGGTCAGACAACCCGGGTAGATATTAGCTAGCATCTCTGCCAGTACATAAACCTCTATCGGCTGTTGGGGTCTAGCGTTCTCTATAACTTGGAGTACCAAGAAATAGCTACTCTGAGGATCAAATCCTGGGACGGAATATCTGGAATATTCTGACAGATATTCTGTCCCAGGATTTGATACTCAAGTAAGAAATAGCATGCATGGTGTCGAATTCTCAAATAGGTCCGATCTCTGCTGTTTGACAACACTCAAGAGTGCTCCATCCGTTTACCAGGCTATCTGGGCATGCTGTAAAAAGTACCTGACCGGAACAAATTTGAAGTCGGCGTCTTCAAATAGTAGTGTATATTGTCGCCCCGGTCAGGCCTTTCTTGATGTAGGTAATCAACTGTAATATAATAGCTGGCTGTCAAGTCTAGACAATGAAGACAGCCATGGCAGGAAGAAGATTTGCTATGGCTCGTCTATTTGATCGAATTAGATTTCGTAGATTCGTTAAACGCGGTCTCGACATTCTATTTAACTACGGAAGCGTCTACGGGGCATGCCGAGAAATTTCGAGATACTGAGTCGAAATATCGAGATACTAACTCTAAGTTGAGACTTAGTATCTCGAAATTTGAACGTAATAACTCGAAATTCACAAAATATAGATAAAATATAAATCTCGAAATTTGGGCACAATAACTGTAATTTTCGACTTAGTATCTGGAAAATTCGACAAAATAACTCGAAATTTCGACTAAGTATCTCGAAATTTCGACATAGTAACTCGAAATTTCGACATAGCATACTGTCTCGAAATTTCGACAAAAATATTCTCGTCATGGCGCTTAGACGCTTCCGCAGGAACCAGCTGATAGCCCTAACGTACGGCTCCTATCCCGGGTTAAGCTGAATTAGACACAAGTTACTTAATGCCAGAGATCTTGCACGCCGTGTTCGTATTTTGCTACCAGCATGCGATATGCATAGCCAAATTTGAGAACCTTTGATTGGAGGCGCTTGGAGGTGTGGCCCTGTTTTACAAGTTTCTGTAACAATGTCTTGTGACGTTGCTTAACATCGTAAATGCTACTAAACGAGATATGTATACGCCATATGTACCCTCTACTGGAATATTATTGTCCAAACAGAGATAGTTTACGCTGTCGAAATTGTAATAATCTCTCTTGTCGTAAAATCGACGAAGAAGAAGGCGAGCTTCATTTTCGTAGAGATATAGGTCTAAATATGATGTGCCATTAGGGCTATTAGCTGGTTCCTACGGAAGCGTCGAAGGGCCATGCCGAGAATATTGTTTTCGAAATTTCGAGATAGTATGCTATGTCGAAATTTCGAGAAACTAAGTCGAGATTTCGAGATACTAATTCGAAATTTCGAGATACTGAGCTGAAGGATAACAGCATAACCGGGTTCGCGATTGATCAATAAGTGGAGACTGGCATGCTAGTTGGGGATAAATTCGTAAATGATATTTGAAAATAACATTCACTCACTTCACATTATCACTCACCCCAATCCCCACTATCGTAACATTTGGTCTCTCCGGGTTGGGTAGCCACCAATATTACTAGTCACACAAACTTTCTTCTACTCGAAAGGCGGCAGAAAAAAAATGAATGGAGACCCTTCATCGAGCCAGCCATGTCATGTTTTGATGTGAAACGGAAATGTAGGATTATCGGAAATGTGGAACAGATTCCAACTCAGTCAACTTGGTTCCATGTGGGGAACTGTCAATATGGGGAACTGCATGCCTATGTGGGGAACTGTCTGTTCCCCAGTTAACTTATGCCCATGAGGCTAACTATAGTATCTCTTCCAGACCAACACGGGTACAATATTTATGCATCCATATGCCTGGTCCTGCGGGTAAATTTTACAAGGTAAAAATCTGTCCACATGAACATCAAGGCAGTGGTCATTCACAGATGTGACGGGAGAACTGGACAGTGTTCTGCTTTGGTTGCCAATTCATACCATATATGATCACGACAGCTCACCCTGCGGCAATGCACATAACTGATGTACTCAACACAACATCATGTGGCATGGTATTTTCCCAGAACAGGTTTTGCTGAACATGGTCTGATTGGGGACTGGTTTCTGTGAACCCTTTTGCCAATGAAAAATCATCAGGTCTGAGATGTCATAGGAATGCAGTGGCGTTGGAGAGAGAGAGAGAGAGAGAGAGAGAGAGAGAGAGAATTAATGTTTATGGTCGCTTTCAGCAATATTTCAGCTGTATAGCGACGACCAGTGCCGTTGGAAGGTAGTTCTGTGTAATTGATGCTCAACACGAGAAACAGTGCGATTGCGGCATTTTAGAAATCTACTCAATAGTTCATTCACTATGCTTCTCCATGTTGTGCTATGTCGTTTCGACTGTATAATCTTGCCTATTTGTGCACCAAAGCTGTGTCGTCGGTCTGATTGAACTGAACATGCATTGCAACATAGATGATACTTTGTTTACATTAATTCCTAATTTGCTGGGGAAACTTTGCAGCATTGTATCAGAAAGGCATCCTTCAACTTTGCAATAACAGACTGCAACCCTTAATCGAAAGGGCAAACTGAAGTAAGAATGGTAGTAATTTGTTTGACAACATGGATTGCACCACTTGTGAAACCATCTTGACAGACGTTTCACACTGGAGGTCGACAGTCACTTTTAACATAGACTGAAGCTGTATGGTTTTCCAGTGCATGGGCATTCGGAACTCTGGCCAAAATCGCTTCTCTGAGAGGACTGTCCGTTAATCTGACTTCAGCATCAACAGCTCCGATGTCTTTTTATAGACTTCAAGTAGATTCAAATATTTTGAAGTCTTATGTGTCCACGCTGTCATGTATTAAGAAGATCTGACATTTCACAACAGAGTGTGGTTGATTTTGTGATCTCTTTCGTCTGTTATCTCTCTCTCATTTGATGTAACCATGCGCTTTATTAATCAATAAACCTGATACATCATCTTTGCAGACTCTCTCAAACAAGTTTAATGTTTTTTTTCACAAGTTCAAGCCAGGGAAGCATATACAATGAAAGGATTTTCAAATATTGAAGAATCGTATACTAGTTTTAACTGGAACAGACCTTCAACACCAATGATCGACAAACCTCCAAAGTCCCTAGCACTTGCGGTAGTTTCCTGCGGTCTTTTGTGGATGAAGTACCAACCACGGAAATCTCATCTATGATAATATATCGGACTGCATGTTAATACTTAAAGAGGGCCCAGAGAAGATCAATGTTGCGTCTACTGTACACGTTTCTGTGCATAAACCAAAATAGGGATATTTGATTGAATAAAAGAGAATAAAGAGAAAGTTGTACAATAGAAAAGTTGTGAAAGGATTTTGGAATTGGATCAAATGTTCTCCAACTTGTAAGGCATTACACCACTGGCAAACAGAATGGGCGAAATCATGTTGACCATGTTGGCATCCTACTGACTTGAAGAAAGAATTCCTCGAATTCCTATCTATTCTCATTAGAATAGGGTTAAATAATTATATCAGAACATACAAAATCCCAGAATATGCAAAAACAAGCCTGGTGACCCTACATTTTACGCTACCCCTTGTGAACATATAAGAAAAAGGACACTCGAGATATTAAGTCGAAATTTCGAGATACTGACTCGAATTTCGAGTTACTAATTCGAAATTTCGAGTCACTAAGTCGAAGTTTCGAGAATGTAGATATAGTATCTCGAAATTTCGACTTAGTATCTCGAAATTTCGACTCAGTATCAGGACATTTACGATTTTAAGCAACGTCACAAGACACTGTTACAGAAACTTGTAAAACAGGGCCATACCACCAAGCGCCACCACTCAAAGTTTCTCAAATTTGATTATACATATCACATGCTGATAGCAAAATACGAGCATAGCGTGTAAGATCTTTGGCGTTAAGTAACTTGTGTCTAATTCAGATTAACCCGGACTAGGAGTCGTATGATCCCCATGTACTTCAGGATACGATGTTCGTATGAACAGTCACAGTCACGATAGTGTGACTGTGGTAAATCATTCTCTGTATAAAGACATCTCTATAAATATCTCTATAAATCCTATGTATTAAAAATACAGATCAGCGATACAAATTTGATATATCGAACATCAAGTTATCATTACTATAAATTGCTAACTTTTGTTAAGGGAGTAAAGGAAGTTCATTTCCCTGCTCTTATGGGGCTACAAGATGGCGATTTGTTGAATTTTCGAAACAAGCTGAATTTCCTAACTAAAGTACCCAGACATCTCAAAATGGGATAAAACTCAACAAAAGACACAACAGAACCATTCATGCGTTTTAATGATGGTTAAATAGTGTGATATCACTGACCAAAATGTTGGTATTTTAGATTCAACAGCCCCCGTGCGAAGTGCTTTCGAGGTTGAAAATTCTTGCTCTGGAATCCCCCAAAATTCACCCTTAGTCACTTTGAACAAAAAGGAAACTCGTAAAGGACTAATAAATGAACTTCTGATAATATTACCTACCCCGCTCCGATTCTCCGGCCCCACCCCCTCCTGGTAATAGGACTGGAAAGGCTCAGTTTATCTGTTATACCACTAATATTTTCTAAGAAAGCATGGTGTCCTCCTTATTGCATATTCAACAAGAACTATATCTCTTTAGTATTATATAGCAAAATGGAGAAAATTGGACCTCAGGAAGTGTGATTAATAGAGCATCAAACAAGAAAATATTCAAATCTTCCTATGCATTCAGTGTTATGGCTTGTAAGTGGTATACAAGCAGTTGGATGCCATATTTGTTTTAACGAGTATGGTGACCACTCATTTTTTCTCAATCTGATGAAAATACTGAAATATAAAAAAACATTCAACCTCTAGAAATGAACGTCCTCTACTGCCTTAAGAGAATACAAAGAGAAATGGTAACTGGGTGAGGATGGGAAGTCTTTTCCGTCTTGAGAGTGGGAGTTCTAAATCCCATGAATAAGTTGCTTTGCTTGGTCCTTCTCGCTGCACTATTCAATTAGTTGATAAATGAACAATGAAACATGTTCAAGTGAGTTAGGTATATATACATCGTACAATGTAATAAACAAGGAATATCTTCAAAAAATGATGGACGACGGATTTTAAATGGGAAGTGTGCAAAAGCAGAATAATATAGTCCATATTTGTGACTTGTGAAAACGTAATCCAGCTTTTCGTCTTGAACGATATTGACACAGATTATACGGTTCATTGATGCTGTTTAGTATGTGGTCAAATACCATCAAAAATCAGAAGCACTCGTTGCATATATTTGATAATGGTGTAGGTGGTGCCGGTCAACTCCTTGTTGTTTTGCTATCGACATCTAGATCGGGAATCGACGTCTATAGTTGCCAAAAACTCAGACAAAATCAGGTGATCGCATCCCGAAATCATATACCTGTACCGAGGCAAACAGGTACAGATAAATCTATTAAGATTTGACTTGACTGCCATGGCTTCGCACGGATGATTTTTTAAATAAATCCAGTAAGTGGAAGTCCTGAAACAGCTGAAATATTATTCAAAAATCCCGGTACCTCATTTCGTTGAAGGTGCCATGTCATTGGATTTCATACCGTCTTCTTCTGAGGTCTAATTGCATGAAGCTAAACTAACAGGATTAAGCCCCAACACAAGAAGAATTTCTTCTTAGCCAGTACTGGTGTTCCAGTCTGAATAAACATGAATTGTCTTTGAAATGCACATTACTCATTCCCAGTCTTGATAAAGAAATCAGTCAGTCTATACGGTACCCGTTGTCCCCATTAATTTTCAATGTCCCTATTGTTAGCTGAACATTTACATATAAATGACTATGCTGGGATTCGGACTTGTGGAATATGTAACGTTTACCGGAAGGTATACTATTTCTTCATCGTGATTTATCGATGAGACTGCAAATGGAAATAATTATTATTCCAAGAAAATCTGAACCTTTTTTAGCTGATATTGCTTTGTTGTTACCTTGACATATGAAATTCAATGGAGAAACATCACCTCTGTTAAACCCATCTATAAAAATCAGGTAGAACTGGGAAATTTGGAAATCATGGTCTGATTGGGAACTGGGTCATATGACTTCTTGTCAGTACGTCGGCATCGTTTTCCACCACCCTTTTAATGTTGCGTTTAATTATTGGTTTGTGCTTTACGCCAATGGGATATTTTCAAACGGTTGAGAGCTTCAAATATCAGCATTTGTGCACAAACCGATGATTCTCTATACGGTAGCATGTAGGCCGTTGCTCAAGGTGGGCCCTGTGCTGTGATGACAGGCTCTATCCAGCTTCAGGTGATCAGGTGATATGACAGGTACAGGCGAGTTTATAACTTCACCTGCTTTCCTTGTGAAATACCTTAACCCAGGAGCTTCAATATGAGATCTCCACATACTGAATACTCACAGAATGAATGTCACTAGGAATGGGGATTTTGAGACAGGACAAATTCATTTTAGACAATTCTATTGGCTTAAATTCGTCCGTTGTTAGTCATTTACATTAAGTAGCGTCATTGGATACGTAGCTCTCCGCATTTCGGTTGTTACCGTTATATACGACGCAACACAGAGGAAGGCAGACGAAAAGCTCACAGAACGGAAGAGTGTCCAGCTATTAAAGCGACTCCGTCGAAAAACCATTGCATCACACGTACGTTTAAATTGTGTCTTCTAAACTAACTTCCACATCCATGCTTTACATCAGGCAGTATGGTAGATAATTAAAATCTAGCGATCTAGATTAACGTCTTTCACTGCCGAAGAGGGTAGCTTATATAAGGCACGCATATAACAAATAAATCAGCAATATCCATTCCAGTAGTTGACAGTCGGACAGTATAATCGGGCTATAATAGCTACAATCTTCCTGTTTGCTATAAATATAGCTTACCCTGCAGTCTTCCTGGTTTGTGGTATAGGGTCAATCCATTCTATGCACTTGTAATTGCTGGAAACTTCTTCTTATTTCTGAAGCATTCAAACTCTGATATTCTCGCCTGAGTGACTGAATCTGTTGGAAGGAACCTGATTTCTGCATTGTAGCAATTAGGATATGACACAATTGTGTCATTAGCAGTTGCCAGGTCACTGCACTGCATTGATAAGAATATCGGCATCCCGAGGACTGAGATCATGCTGTCATCAAGGCGATGTCTTCGAATAGATTGGTCATTCACAGATGTCCTGATTTGGCTGCAATTTCAAGACAGCTCACCCTATATGGCGCAAGTCACATAACTGATATGCACTTGACATCGACCT
>JAVTVY010041483.1:0-17659 GCA_036873755.1 Hanleya hanleyi | reverse complement strand
AGGGCATTGAAGCATTAAGAATGGTGTTGGTGGGCGTTGCTACAAGATGACACCTCACACGGTCCATTTGGACAGCGGATGGTCCATCTCTACACCAAATAACATCCTTCACTGCTAAAAAAGGCCCACTTTCGCTACAACTTGTACTAATGACGTCACCAATGACGTCACGGATGCTATAAATATCCCTGAAATCAGGGTCTATACTCCGAGAGCTACAACATGATACCCCACACGACGCATTCGCAACGCGGATGGTCCATCTCTACACCAAATACCTTCCTGCACTACCCCAAAAGGCTCACTTTCGCTAATACTCCTACTGATGACGTCATCGATGACGTCACAGATGCTTCGGACATGCCTCAATTCGGAATGTACACCCGAGAGCTACAAAATGACACCTCACACGACGCATTCGGACTAAGGATGGTGCATCTCTACACCAAACTCACCCTCACGCACCCACAAAATGTCCACTTTCGCTACTACTCGTACCGATGACGTCATCAATGACGTCACAGATACAGCACGGACACCCCTCAAATCGGAATGTACACCCCAGAACTACAAGATGACACCTTCCAGGACGCATTCGAACCGTGAATGGCCATCTCCACGACCCCAAATACCTTCATGTACTGCCCGAAAATGGCCACTTTACTTACTACAACCAACTGCGTGCGCAGATTAACGCGACTTGCATTCAAAAACACACCATTCTGACTCTACCCCACACAAACTTCACTTTGACACCTCACACGACCCATTCGAACCGTGATTAGCTCATCTCTAACCCAAACACACCCCTACATAGCACCCAAAATGCCTGTTTTCTATACTACGGCCAGACTGCGCATGCGCAGACTAATGAACACGGACGAACCATTAGTGTAGTCAAGTGCTCCTCCGCGAGAGCTTCAAAATAAGACCTCACTCGACCCCATTGGACCATGAGTGGCCCACCTAGACTCCAACATGTCCACCCCGTATGGGCCTATACACCCATAGCCATGCAGTATAGGCCTATGGGCCTACCCAGGCCTCGGTGACTTTTTTCAAAAATTTCACCGATTCACACGGGGACACTTCCTATCATGTTCTAAATGACGAGACGAGTAAAACGAGACCCCACAACCCTACCGCAAATGCATAGAAGTACGTTTCCCAGGGGGACAAACATCAGTCCTATACCCTCAGTATGGGACTATATGAGGCTATATCGTACTTTTTCAAAAATTTCACCGATTCGCACGGGGACACTTCCTATCATGTTCTAAATGACGAGACGAGTAAAACGAGACCCCACAACCCTACCGCAAATGCATAGAAGTACGTTTCCCAGGGGGACAAACATCGATCCTATACCCTCAGTATGGGACTATATGAGGCTATATCGTACTTTTTCAAAAATTTCACCGATTCGCACGAGGACACTTCCTATCATGTTCTAAATGACGAGACGAGTAAAACGAGACCCCACAACCCTACCGCAAATGTATAGAAGTACGTTTCCCAGGGCGACAAACATTGATCCTATACCCTCAGTATGGGACTATATGGGGTTCGGTGACTTTTTTCAAAAATTTCACCGATTCGCACGGGGACACTTCCTATCATGTTCTAAATGACGAGACGAGTAAAACGAGACCCCACAACCCTACCGCAAATGTATAGAAGTACGTTTCCCAGGGGGGACAAACATTGATCCTATACCCTCAGTATGGGACTATATGGGGTTCGGTGACTTTTTTCAAAAATTTCACCGATTCGCACGGGGACACTTCCTATCATGTTCTAAATGACGAGACGAGTAAAACGAGACCCCACAACCCTACCGCAAATGTATAGAAGTACGTTTCCCAGGGGGACAAACATTGATCCTATACCCTCAGTATGGGACTATATGGGGTTCGGTGACTTTTTCAAAAATTTCACCGATTCGCACGGGGACACTTCCTATCATGTTCTAAACGACGAGACGAGTAAAACGAGACCTCACAACCCTACCGCAAATGTATAGAAGTACGTTTCCCAGGATGGTCCTATACCTCCCATACCCCATATAGGCATTTCCCGTAATTTAGGATAAAGTCCGTATTCCGTATTTTTTCAGGAAAATTTTTACATACACCCACCCTGGAACTAGGGAAGATAACTCTGTTGATAGACAAGCCCCGTTAAGCCCGGCGACCTATATACCCCTCATACCCCATATAGGCATTTTCCCAGGTTTTTCGATAAAGTCCGTGTTCCGTATTTTTTTTTTCAGGAAAAATTTTACATGTACCCACCCAGCCATCAAATACCCCTTCACCTAGGCTTCACGTTGATACCTCACTCGACCCCATTCGACCATTAGGGGCTCCCCTAGATGCCAAAACGTCTATTTTCATACCCTTGGGCCAACGCGCATGCGCAGAATGACCCTAATTCAACCCCACACCCAATCCATCAGATGCCCCTTCATGAATGCTTCACTTTGATACCTCACTCGATCCCATTGGACCATTAGGGGCTCCCCTAGCTCCAAAAAGGCTATTTTTATGCCCTTGGGCCACCGCGCATGCGCAGAAGGCCGATATGTCAACCCCACACCCAGTCCATCAGATGCCCCTTCATGAATGCTTCACTTTGATACCTCACTCGATCCCATTGGACCATTAGGGGCTCCCCTAGCTCCAAAAAGGCTATTTTCATGCCCTTGGGCCACCGCGCGTGCGCAGAAGGCCGATATGTCAACCCCACACCCAGTCCATCAGATGCCCCTTCACGAATGCTTCACTTTGATACCTCACTCGACCCCACTGGACCATTAGGGGCTCCCCTAGCTCCAAAACGTCTATTTCCATACCCTTGGGTCACCGCGCATGCGCAGAATGCCGATATTTCAACCCCACGCCCAGTCCATCAGATGCCCCTTCACGAATGCTTCACTTTGATACCTCATACGACTCCATTGGCCCATTAGGGACTCCCCTAGCTCCAAAACCGCTATTTCCATACCCTTGGGCCACCGCGCATGCGCAGAATGCCGATATTTCAACCCCACACCCAGCCCATCAGATGCCCCTTCACGAATGCTTCACATCGATACCTCACTCGACCCCATTGGTCCATTAGGGGCTTCCCTAGCTCCAAAACGTCTATTTCCATACCCTTGGGCCTCCGCGCATGCGCAGAATGCCGATAGTTCAACCCCGCGCCCATCCCATCAGATGCCCCTTCACATATGCTTCACTTTGATACCTCACTCGACCCCATCGGTCAACTAGGGGCTCCCCTAGTTCCAAAAAGGCTATTTTCATACCCTTCGGCCACCGCGCATGCGCAGAATGACGATATTTCAACCCCACACCCAGCCCATCAAATGCCCCTTCACCTAAGCTTCACTTTGATACCTCACACGACCCCATCGGTCCACTAGCGGTGCCTACAGATTGCCGAACACTTCTACGAAAACACACGGGTTTGGGACTACTTTCGGTCCGCGGAGGCAGACCGCATCACCGCCAGACCGCATCACCGCGGAGAAATACATGCCCCCAAGGTCACGCCCCATTCACCCCAACCGGAAGTGACGTGATACCTGCGCACAACACACCCCCCAATACCGCCACAAAACCTCCCCAGTGGGGGGTTTCGCGCATGCGCAGTGGGCGGTTGTCCACCCAATTGACTCTTTACATACTACTCTCCTGTCTGAGGGAAGACAACTATTGTTTTCCGCTCTGTTCGAAACTCGAAACTAGGTTTTATCTACAGTTTCCCTTATTTGCAAATTTTCCTTTTGTTCAAACTTTTCCGTTGGGTAACTTCCGAATGCCTTCGTCAATCAATTTCAAATTTGTTGTGCATATTACTTTTGTCTAGGGGAAGAAATCTATTGTTTTCAGCTCTGTCCAAAAGTGGATACTTGTATTTTTTGTACAATTTCTCTTATATGCAAATTTTGCATCTGGACCTATGGTAAAGTGGCTGTCTCTGTTTGGGTACCAATTTCTGTCTTCTCATTTGCATTGATAGCTCATCAGTGAGTGGTTCACAGCCATGACTCAGAAAGGTCACTACTGGGGTCAAGATAGTGGCTGGAACAACCATGTCTTTTAGTCATGGACAGTATGGTGATTTTAGGACCTGGAACGTACATATATATAAATTTCTCTCACAAATGAATTTCGCACAGACAGTAGCCTTGCAGAGTTAAACCCAATGACATAGATACATTAATTCAAGAATAACTCAGTGCAATCTCTAGGAGGTACAGGTAACAATATCATGTGATTTTTTTTCTGCCGATCCACCTTGTCATTTCAGGACATTAATTCCTGGAAAACCAAACAGATTTTTGTCGAATTTGGTAAGTGGGTCCCTTGCCTCAAGATCTTGCTTGGGATTGTTTTTCGTGCCGATCCACCTCGCGGTGGCGCCACCTGGAGACCAATTTAAAATTACGTTTCCGGACAATAACTTTTAAAAACTTGAATGGATTGTTTCCAAATTTGGAAGATCTCGCTTTGGGGTTGTTTTTCATGCCAATCTGCTTATATGTGGCGCCACCTGTGGGCTTCGGTAACTTTTTGCTAAAACTGAACAGATTCAATTCTCTGTTTCCAATATCGGGGGATCTTGCCTCAAGATGTCGGTAGGGATTGTTTTCCGTGCCTATGCACCTATAGGTGATGCCACCTGTGAGCCAAGTTAAAATTGCGTTTTCGAACAGTAAGTTCTTGAAAATCTAAATGGATTCTTTCCAAATCGATGGTATATGGGTATGTTCACTCAAGTTCTCACTTGGCATTGTTTTTCGCGCCAATCCGCCTGTAGGTGGTTCCACCTGGGGTCAAGTTAAAATTGAGTTTCCGGACAATAACTTTTGAAAAACCTGAACGAATTATTTCCAAATTTGAGATCTGGGTACCTCTCTCAAGTTATCGTTTGAGAATGTTTTTGTGTCGAATCGCCTATAGGTGGCACCACCTGGCGGCCATGTTAATTTTTTCCTTACGTTCTCTCTTGCAGACCGCTTCTCTCTTGCAGGAAACTAGCCTATATATGTTTTTGTATACTATGATTGCCCTTTTGAATTTGGTGCTATACTGTTATATGCAATATTCTTTAATGGACGACGGCCGAATTATGAATGACGGACTGGACGCTTGTAATTACGATATTACACTCTTCACATATAATGATTTTCTCCTTTACAAAACCTGCAAAAGGGATGCCTCCTCGATCGTATCCGATCGATTGCTCTAGTTTTTTTTTATAGAGATATAGGTCTAAAGCTGATGTGCCGTTGGTGCTATTTTAGTTTCCTTTAAATCCAGTATAAGAGGATGTATATCCTTCACTGCGTGATAAATGTACCGATTATGCACAGTCTATATAGCACTTGGTGAATGAGTAGGATCGGGCTTTGAAATGATGGGTTATTGAAAGCGCCTGCATAATAATAAAGTCATAGTATATTTTAACTTTTCTTTTTGCATAAATGCACAGAAAGCCTGGAGTACCTGCAGCACATTGAGTGGTGATCAGGAATTTAAACTTGCTGGCGAAACTAAAATACTTCTAGGGCGATATCCGCCTCCCCTCCCCCCACGCATAGGAAACTTTTTGTTAAAACTTTTAACTTTTACATTTTACTTATCTTGGGGTGGGGGCAGAGGAGTCTCCATGGATGCATCCAGGTGATCGCTTCCTTCAACATGGGCTTTTGAAGAGCTTGCTGGGGCAGGTTTTTTTTCTTCAAAATATTAGGTAACCCATTCACAGTATATTAGCTGAACATATTTTTCTCAGTTTAAGCCTGTTCGTATAAACGTCAGGGGGTCATCATGGGTAAATTCATGATGATGCCCATGGGGGACCACCTTAGTTTCCATTTTCCATATAAAGTTACGGCCACTGCGTTCCTAGATTATAGCTTTGTCATACGCCAGCCATTATAGGCGCTAACACGTCCTCAAACTTACGAGATTATCAGAAGTGTTTCTGTAGGTTATACATGAACTAAGCAGCATTAATTGCCCGCAGTCTACTATATATTCTAGGAATTTTTCAAACAATGGTAAACGAACGCATGATTGGCTATCGACATTTTTTTCGCCTCTCTACTACAAGAACAGCAAACTTATGGGCTTTACTTTTTTAAGTTAATAAAATGATTTACACTGGGGTTTTTTTATCGAAATCAAAAGCTTCCACGCATGTATACATGTACCATTGTGAAATCAAATATTATTGTTTGATAACCCCTTTGGTTGGTTACATCAATGACGTTTGAGTTCAGAGCTGCATAATAAGTGGAATCTTGCAGAGTTCATTGACACGGCATAGGAGATTAACCTTGATGGGTGATTTAGACTCTCTTCCTTTCTTGAACGCCATTTTAGTGGGGATGTAAAACATAATGCTTTACGGGAGGCATTGTAGATCACGACACTGCTTAAATTTGAACAAGAGACGCCACATTCCAAGACCTAAATGACTGGTCAGGACAAACTCAAATTCCAGACGAATCCAGAACGAAAAAGACATTATATATGTGACTATTGCATAGCGTCAGACAACATATGATGGGGATAATGAATGTTTGGTGTCGAAATTGGTAATACCAGATTTTATGGACTTCTGATAATACAGATGTTAGTGGTTAATCACAAAAAAAGTATTTTAAAACACACACACCCTAATCTAAAGAATGAGAGTATATTGGGATTCCAAAATAACATATCAAAATGCATGTATGGATAAATAAAGGGATAAAGTATTTTGCCGTTCATAAATTAAACCGAATAAATCAAATTTATCAAGGGGCAAACTGCATAATATAATTTCTAAGTCTCATTCTATTTCATTTGTGTTACCAAACTCCTCAGCTAATATACAGAGAAGTGTTCTAATATTGTCCGTATCAGAGATATGGACAAAAATTTACTGAGAGGGCCAATGTTGTGGCCTGTATGGACTTAACCCATGAATGGTCACATGGCTATTTGAGGAAATTTAACTAGAAGAATATAAAATAAAACTAGAAAACGAAAGTAAGCAAGCAAACTAAAACTATATCCTTGTTTCCGTTTTGGCCCATGGGCTAAACCTTGTTTTCAGAAGTGAAGGTCTCAAGAAGTCCACTTATGCCGCAGTAACAGGGAATTGTGTAACTATAGGGTTATGAAAATTCTGTAATACCAGTTTGCAATACCGAGGATAGCAAATTTGATTCTATGTATTTTCTATATATATAATAAAAATAAGAATTTATTCAGGTTTGTATGTTATGAAAGAATATTTGATAATCAAATCGTTCCGCATACAATCTCAATATTGGAAGGAGGCGTTTTGTATATGATATAAACGGCCGAATATACTGCATATTTATGCTTCCATGTACATTTTAGGGAGAGAGAGAATTAAGGGTATATTTCAGCTATATAGCGACGATCAAACAAATTTCTAAGTACTCAAACCAATAACTTAGTAATCCAACACATTAAAACATAAACAACAGCAGCAATAACAACTACAAAATGGAGGACCGCCATTATTACGACGATAATATTTATTGTAGATTTGGTAATTTTTATTTGATCAGTAATTTATGTCGGGATTAAACTGTGTCGAGTCGATCAAATGAAGGGAAGATTCACTCCTCCCCCCCTCCCACCAGCGTCTATATGTAGCTGATATGCTCATGTTTATGTTACTCTATGGAGTCAAACATAGAAGTTAAATCCCTAAGATATTGATTGGGGAACCGTCAGAACAGATGTTACATTATAGGATAAAATAACAAAAGGTTCGATCAGAGTCAGTTCGCACTGGCCCCGGTATAGATGCATGTTAGTTGGTGACAGTAGGCTTAATATATTACCCAGTTAGACAGATCGATCGTCTGCATGTTAAGTTTCACAAAACTTAGTCGCCATGACGGAAAGATGGCGGCCAAGAACGGATCCAAGGGAATATTGGCTCATAAGAAAAAATATATGTATTTGGAGATACCACAGGTGAGAGTGATACAGTTCATTTAATTTGATGATGTTGTAGAATTTGGTATGTTCACATTGTAATCTAGTCCTATATAAATATAAACAAGAGTAACCGACTCCACACACGTGTCATGTACATGGAATGATCTGACAGATATGTCAACGTTATGGAAAATACCTACCAAATTTTAGACAGTTATAGTCCTAATCTGTTTCTTTTTATTTCTCCACATACGAATTAAGCTGGGAGGCATATGATGTTTGACCTGTCTGTCCATCTGTCTGTCCGATACACTTTCCTTGCTTACTAAATTACTCCCACAGTTTTCATCATATGAAATATTAATTTTTTCATATTTATGACGTTTTGAACGATTTTTCGACTTGGACTGCCAATTTTCTGCATGATCTTGTGTACTCAACTATTCCCCCAGTTAAGTGTCCCTGACCACGTGGAAATGTGAGAGCTTTTACTATTGTACAGTCGTGGTTGAATGACAGAAATAAATGCTCATTGGTTTGAAGAAAAAAAACCTAGTCCCATATTTTTTACTGGATGTTTCTGAAACGTTGTGATAAGTTTATTTGGGTTTGAGGATGTGCATCTTATTGATGAGACGAAATATGAAAAAAAAAATCAAAATTACCATGCATGCAGGACTTGGACTGTTCATTTTCAATTATTTATTCCATCATGGTATATAGACCATGTGCTTAGTTGAACGTAACTTCTTCCAGGTGCTACTTACCATGAGATTTTTCCATCTGTATTCCAAGAACAAATTATGATGTTTCTTCCTTATAGCCTTCATTGAACTGAAACAAAAAAAGGTTAAATCTGCCACAATCAGATAGGCTACATTTACTGATTCTGTAGGTGCAGGCATACGAGTTCTCCGAATGTCCATTTCTTTTAACGGTATTATTATATACGATTTGAAATTAACAGATATTTCTGATCATGCTTATAAGGACATATAGATTTTTACAAATTGGGTAGCTTTATGTTTTATTTGTGATATAGTGCCAATACAGTGTTAAATATTATTGCAGCTTTGTAAAATGTTGTATTGCTACTGATATGTTGGAAAAACACTTGTTTTACAACACTTTCTGATAGTGTTACAAATATAACACTTTAAAGTAGACCGGCCAAGGACACGAAATGTAACTTTTGATGGCATTATCTGTTACAAATGGGTACCCATGCTAAAGTAGTTCTTTATGTGTTAAGAGTTCAAGGTGGAAGGGGATACCACCCGGATTTTGGACATTAAAGGTTATTTCGGGGTCATTTTGGGAGGTAAAAAAATGTCAAAATTGGTAAAAGTCGTTTCTAACTTAATTCCCATTTTGATGTTTGTTACCAATGGCTATCAACGCTAAATTGGTTTTATGTACTGTATGGCTTTAACACAGGTATGGCTAGCTCATTAATTAGTGGAATTGAGGTCATTTTAGGGTCACTATAGGTTCAAATGAGGGGAAATTCTGTTTTATTTCATATATTTTGTGCTGCTTGTTATTTACTTTTGTATGCAGTTTGATTCAAAGTAGGGGTGGATACTAAGACAACTTTGGCAATTTGAGATCATTATGGGGTCATTTCGAGGTCAAATAACATCCAGAGAAGGCCAAAAGATGGGTCTTAAAACAATGTAAAACATTTTTGTGTGAAATTCCTTCAAAAGAAATGGGTATCAAATCTGAAGTTGTTCTACGGGGTGAATTTCAAGAGATTAGTGTAGGGTAATTCAACATTTTCTGTTTGTGAATTTTGGCAGCATCCATTTTCTTATAGACTGGACCTTCCCGATCAAGATAATTGTTGGTGCGAAGTTCTTTTTCTCGAGTTTGAAGTATTTTGTGTTAACCCTTTCTGGTTGATCGAGTGTTCGGAAATTCAGTGCCCTTTTGAACATTCGCGGTATCACCAGAATGACTGAAAATTCTAGTGATTGACCACCATGCGTTAATTCAAAATGGCGCTCATGAGGGTTAATCCATAAATCGCTCTTTTTCAGGATATTCATATCATAGGCATTATTCTTAGCCCATTGCGCAAAGTAGTTAACATCAAGGAATCTCACATCAAAGCATAGCATCTTTCACCTATTTTGAATCTGTTTGCTTAATTCTCAGCTTAAAAATTGATGTTTTAAATCAAAATGGCGGACAGGATGGGTAATCTGAAAATCAAACTTTTCATGTTGCTCGTGTAGCTCAAGGCATTATTCTTACCTCACTGCGCAAATTTATCAACACCGAGGGATCTCTATGCATAGCCTAACATCTTATTCCCATTTTGTATCTATTTTACATATGCCAAAAATCAAGATTTAATGGTCAAATTCAAACTGGCGGTCAAATGTGGTCATCAGAAAATCACATTTTTGGCCGTTGCTCGTATATAGTTCAAGGCATTATTCTTAGCTCATTATGCAGATTTGTCAAAACCGAGGGCTCTTTAGGCATAGCCCAAAATTTTGTTCCAATTTTTAATCTATTTACATATCCCAAAGATCAAGATTTAATTGTCCAATTCAAAATGGCGACGAAATGGGGTCATCTGAAACACTTTTTCCTGTTGCTCGTGTAGTTCAAGGCATTATTCTTACCTCACTGAGCAAATTTATCAAAACCGAGGGATCTATATGCATAGCCTAACATCTTATTCCCATTTTGAATCTATTTTCATATGCCAAAAATCAAGATTTGATGGTCAAATTCAAAGTAGCGGCCATATGAGGTCATATGAAAATCACATTTTTGGTTGTTGCTCGTGTAGTTCAAGGCATTATTCTTAGCTCATTATGCAAATTTTGCAAAACCGAGGGATCTCTAAGCATAGCCCAACAACCTAAGCTCTTTTTGAATCTACTTACGTATCCCTAAGATCAAGATTTGAGCATAGCCATCAACAACCTATGGTTCATGCTCTTTTATGCAAAATCTACTTACGTATCGCTAAGATCAAGATTTGATGGTCAAATTCAAAATGGTGGCCATATGGGATCATCTGAAAATCAAATTTTTTTCATGTTGCTCTCGTTTACTTCAAGGCACTATTCTTCGCTCATTGTGCAAATTTATAAACACAGAGGGATCTCTAAGCATAGCCTAAGAACATACGCCCATTTTTAATCTATTTGCTTATCCCCAAGATCCAAATACGACGTTCAAATTCAATATGGCAGCTGTGTGGGGTTATCTGAAACTCCTGCTTTTCCATGTTGCTCGTGTATATCAAGGCATTATTCTTGATTGATTGTGCAAAACCGAAGGGTCCTACATCATCGTCAAATACCGTTTGAATCTAATTTCTTACATGTACATGTAGTCGTCAGATTAAAAATGATAGTTAAATTCAAAATGGCGACCGTAAGGAGTCATTCGGAAATTCTTCTATTTTCATGTTAGAATGTTAGAATATTTTTATTCTAGGTACAAACTTGTTTAGATTGAGCAGAATAATGCCACAGCTTATTACAATATGCCCATTTGTATTCTGTTGGCATAATCTTCAGCTGAGAATACAATTATTAAATTCAAAATGGTGACCATAAGGGTTCATCTGAGATTCATATTTTCATTTTGCTCTTATAATTCAAGGTATTGAGATTACATGGAGCTGAAAGTAACAATTTCTCAAAGCCAAGCCCCTTCAAAAAACAGACCGATCTGACTATTTATGGGCTCAGTTTGGCTCTATTCGTACAATCATCAGCTGGGAAAATAATTTAAGGAATTCAAGATGGCGGACATATGGAGTCACTGGAACTCTTGCTCACCTTGGTAAATGTTATCCGCCAAATTTGAAGGGATTATTTTCAAATCGAAGTAGGCATTCGCTAGAACTGAGCTGTTTCACAATATAGCTGTCATCTTAGGTCAAATTTTGAGTCTATTTTAATAATCATCGACAGACAATATAATGGTTACATAATGGTTATTATGCCTACATTAAAACCTTCACTACATACAACTAATTCCGCTTGTCTACCCATTCGTAACAATTAGTATTGTGGATATTAATTTATAACCGAGTTGTACCCATTTTTGACCTCATTTACCAAAAAGTTACCCTACAATAATTTTAATTTGAATAATAAATGTGTTACCTATGACTAATTCAAACCTTACACTCTATACTACCGTTACTAATTCAGTTTGGATACTGATTCGTAACAATTAGTACTGTGAATATTAATATTTATAACCGATTTTCATCAATTTTTGACCTCATTTGACCCAGAAGTGACCCTAGAATGACCTTAATTCTAATAATTACTATACCTTACACTCTTCACTACTCATTGGTAAAAAAAAACAATACGGTGGATGTTAATTTATAACCGATTTTTACTCAATTTTTGACCTTATTTGACTCCAAGAGTGACCATAAAATGACCTTAATTGACCAAAACCATGCAGGGTGGTAACTGGATCCCTACCACACAAAGAACTAATTTAGCATGGGTACCCATTTGTAACAAAAAATGTCATCGAAAGCTTTTAACAGGTTTTTTGAGGTTCTTGGCCGGCCGACTATTACATAATGTCACTCCTCGGACATTTATAATGTTAAATACAACACTTGCGTTTTAAGAGTGTAGCATACGGTATTACCAGTGTGGAACCTCATAATAGTGTAATGGCGGTAAACGCCTAAAAGGTTTGGTTTCTATAATTGGTTCTTTCTGTTATGAAATAAAATGCCACGGTGCCGGAATACTGACAGAAGTCAAATGACCCCACATGCCAGTATCCCGACTACATTACACACAAAGACATTCCAAGGATCAAGAGGAATGTTCTCTATCTCTGCCACGCTTTTATTGCAGTTGTTCATGTGGACACCGTGACTGCACGGTCACACAGGTGGAGACAAACGTTTCACCCAAGACGTTTGGTTGCATATGGAACTAAAACGTGAAAATACTTTCACATGTATACTGAACACATTTAGATCTGCATGAAACCGAATTGCATTTTTTCCATGAGATCTTTTCTCTTCTACTTTTATGCCTCCTGTATATAGCGAGGAAAACCTCTAAAATTCCCGAGAGTGTACTGTATGTTTTATAAGGAATGAATGTTCCACGAAACATTGAGCCCATTCATATGTTTCTCTTTAGGAAAATATATCTTACCTGAGTTGCAAATCAGGAATAAATGTCTCAGAGTTGAAAGATAGGAGCCCGACATTCATTCCTCCCGGACAATCGCTCTTTTTTTCACCACTCGAGAGCCTAAATGAAATGCAAGCGCAATTAAATGATGTCATGCAATCTTAAATCACTTGGTACTTCTTGGTTCTTCAGCGGATCTGGTTCTACGAACAGCTACATCAGCTACATAATTTGTGTTGTTAGATCGTCTGACATGAGAATCGTTGCGGTCCGGCATCTTCACATCAATTCATCAATGCTAATTCGAAGTGTGAACGGAGAGTTCGACTTGTGTTTGAAGATGGGTTACAGTGAAATGTAACTGTGGCAGAAGGCCTTGACCATCTCTGATCGTAAAACGTTGAGGGGTGTTGTTTGTAGACCTGACCTAAATTATCTATTGTCCGATGGTCGAATAAATTCGATTTTCTCATGTTCTCTGAACAATATCTAATGTACATTCTATTTATTGATCGGTCAGCCGTGAATCACAGTTGGATTCATTTTCGCTGGTTCGCTGATTCAAGTCCACTAAAATTACCAAGCTATCTTCATCGGCAGCTTTTAGTTGTCGACTTGGCTAGCGAAGGGAAGTTGGATTATAAAACACACCTGAATTTTCAACGCATTTTGTTTTGAATGAAGGCGCAAATTGAATACACGAGTGACTGCAATTCACACATGTACATGAGATCTCATTCCACGTGAAATAAATATATAATGTGCTTCATCATTTTGTAGGATCCCCCGCTGTTGCCAGAATCCCAGAAGGATCCATTGGTTGATAAGGACAAGAAATATATGAAATACATGGAAGGGTCGCCGGTATCATCAACTTCTGCGGATCCTCCATCGCCATGCAGCTCGACGGTCTCTTTGAAAGGACCTTTGAAAGACACCCCAAACGCTCCACTGAATCTGGGCAAGCGACTCAGTCGGCGCAAACTGCTCGTGAAGCGAAGACGCTGGATTGTGGACGTGGAATTCGCTCTGGCTGTGACTGGAATCTTACTGATGGTCCTGAACACAGAACTTTACATCAATGGAGTTTATGAATTAATTTCCTTGCCATCAATAACGCTAAAGCTCATGATATCCTTCAGCACCATTGCATTGTTAGTCGCTATTGCTGCCAATTACGTAACGACTATGCAATTACGTATGATTTACCAAGGTATCCATGAGTGGAGATTGGTCATGCACACGTATGATTGGATATTTCTATTTGTTGAGATGTCCATCTGTTTTATACATCCATTGCCAGGCAACATTGTTATATATTACTTCCCACAAATAGGTCCACCCCATTTAGTGTCTTTAGACGCGGTACTTTCAATCGCAATGATGTTGCGGCTTTACCTGCTCGGAAAATTCATGGTGGCACACAGTCAGCTTTTATCGGATACGTCAATCCAGAGCTTCGGCGCCTTGAGTCGAGTAAAAATTGACACTATGTTTGTGTTTAAGGCTCTCATGTCAACAAATCCGGGTTCTGTTCTCATCGCCATTATGATCACGATGTTCATCGTGGATTCTTGGGCGATGCGCACGTGCGAGATTTACTACGATCCGCAAAATCCATTCGGAGGCTTTTTTAATTCAATGTGGTTGATCGCAATAACATTTCTAACTGTTGGATATGGGGATATAGTCCCGAACAGCTACTGCGGACGTTTCATTTCCGTTCTAACGGGCCTGATGGGAGTTGGGACAAC
The DNA here is from genome assembly GCA_036873755.1 of Hanleya hanleyi. NCBI lineage: Eukaryota > Metazoa > Mollusca > Polyplacophora > Lepidopleurida > Hanleyidae > Hanleya > Hanleya hanleyi. The sequence goes on along the minus strand of JAVTVY010041483.1, from coordinate 2,776 downwards.
AGCGCTCCTGGTGGCGGTCATGGCGAGCAAACTGGAACAGACTCGCGCGGAGAAATACGTGCATAATTTTGTGACAAGAGTGCAACTGGAACGTAAACGCAGAATCGCGGCAGCAAATGTGCTGAAAACTGGGTTCAGAATGTGGCAAATGAAAAGACATTGCCCAAAGGGCAAAAAACGGAAGCTTATCCGTGAGCAAGGCAAATTATTCCAGTCCATAAGACAAATGAAATTCGCCGCAAACGAGGGGGCTCGTCTTGCTGAAAGTGCCATAGGCGTTATTGAAATTGGACGATCTGTGTTCATGATCCAGGATGCCATACAAGAACTGCAGAAAAGTCAGACTGATACGAACGAGAATATCACCTTGCTCAGTAGCAAGTTGACGAACCTGGAAGGTAAACTAGATGAACTAAAGAAAGGACAGCAAACAGAATGATATATGAAATCCAGAGTTAGTTTCTGTTAATTATTTATTTATTTATAGGTTACGTCTACGTAGTGCAAGCGGTACCCTCTTCAGAGACCAAATCCAATTCACTCTCTGAAAACCCCCAAAACAATGTTTGCCACCGATAAAAAAAGACACCAGATACCGATATCTGAAATCTGTAGAAGTATTTGATTTGTTATTTATTTTATTTTGAGTGGGAAAATGACAGTTCCTGTGAGAGGAACTGTTTCTAAAGCAGTTTTGACTTTTATTTGATTTACCAAAAACGACTCTATGTCAGCCACAAAGGAAGGAACATTGTTGTTGCGATTTTGCTGTGATTGACTGACTCATATTCCATGTTGACTCCAGTAACATTGTGCTCAATATACTAATAAGACATACTGAACCAGTTTGTTTGTGGCAGATATACTGATAATTCAGTAGAACTATAATACTATAAGCGACAGATCACTAACGCAAAGACAAATTATGCGGTCTGTGTCCTCATCTCAGATGATAACAGGAAATATTTCACTAGAGTAAAACCGGAACTGATCGGTGATCAATATGATGTCTTTTTTTATATTTGAGTGTCTATTTTGTCTCTTCACTTTTTGTACCCCAATGTTAAAGATGTGATCAACCTCAAAATCTAGACCGTTATCAAGTTTTCCGAAAGTGCATGCTTGAGAAAATGATCATCAAAAATAAATGGCACGGCATTTCGTTATTTTTTCGACGGTCATGGTGGTTGTCAGCATTGTCAAAATTGAAAGTGGCGTCACCATTGCTTGATGAGCGACGTCATAATGTGGAGTGTCGTATAAACTGATCATTACTATTCCAGATGTTGTGCATGCTATGACGAGAATGAAGTTCGTCGAAGCGGAGGGAAGTTTTCAAGCCTTTATTCTTGCTTTATTCTGTGCTCATGTATATATTGACCTTGGTGTTGTCGAATATGAAAACTATGATGTCTTATAATAGGATCCTGACAATAGCGCAGTTTAGAGTTGAAGATTTTCTCCAATTGTAAGGCTGATTACATCTTTAACTTACATGTGCTCCATTTCCGGTGATCGGGAATGTAAGTCCGATATTTATTACAGCTCATGCATGGTGATTTGAATAATATCCATTAATCTGGCAACCTGTCACAGGGTCTTCAGAATGGGCCTTTTTTCGCCTGTTTCCTTATGAGTCGGTGCCCAATCGAGGCGGAGATCAATTTGTCTTTTACTTTGTCAAAATTTTGATGAGCAGGCTCCGTTTTTTTCACATGTTACTTTGTCACTGGATTGTGTAAAAGTTGACAGAGTAAACCAAATATAGAACTCATAATTTCACCAAATTTGGGATCGAGTCGATTCATCTCTTTTTGGCGGGACTTAAATACCAGCCATTCAACTCCTGGGAAAACTGATTAATTTGAGAATTAGACTGAACTATGATTTGAAAAATACCGGGATAGACCTACGATAATTTATAAAGTGTAATTACGTATTATTACGTGTTACGTGTAATTGTGATGTCAGCTGAAATTTTATATATCGATACACATACGAGGCATCTTTGTTCTAATATGTAGTTTACTCTGGGGTGAGGATAATCCACCGTGACCGTTTCTATGAAATGAAGTTCATATTTTTTGTATCTTCTCCATTTTCTAGCCCATTCTATAAGTACATGTGCGACACCATCGTTAAATTCAACCGGGTACTGACCGGGAGTCGTCACTTACATGTATCTCCATCGGCTTTTACCTGATAATTTACCCAAATTCATGTCGAATTAAAAAATAATTGATATCAAATTGCAGTATGTTTCACAGAGCCATTCAGCAAATGAACTCATTATTAATCAATACTGAATAAACCCGCTGCTTGCTTGCATTTTTGTATGTTTCAAATAAAATGAAAATGTGGATAACAGTTGCACCTCTGCGTAAAGATATCAGACTGCAACAACCTATTTATAACATGAAGCTATATGGTCCGGTACCAGTATATTATATGTTCGTGCCCAGTCTTACCTTATAGCCAGACTCGATGTGCAAGAAAAATGCTCACTTATGTAAATAATAAATATTTAGATTCTAATTATTTATCTTCTGTCCTTGTTCCTTTTCCTGCAAATGAAATGGCCTATTGTTAATTAAGACGTTCCCAGCGTTCAGTATAAAGACACAAAGAATCTCCGCGTCAATAATCGAAATTCCTTTCACGTTCAACAGTTATCGCCAATTCCACACAGGCTTAATATAACGACAAGACACCATGATGTACTATTAGTCAAATCCGTATTCAGTGGCGTCGGAACGTAATTGAAAGTGGGGGGGGG